>CM068371.1:484545861-484553361 GCA_034769895.1 Magicicada septendecula | reverse complement strand
AGACAGCCCATAAAAGTGGCGAGGTGCAGCAGAACGAAGATCTAAACAACCAGAAGAATAATCCTCGACACCATTATATATTTATATGTGCATGACACAGGACATGAATTCTCCAGACATAACCAACATGACACTAATAAAACACATATCACACAAAGGCATTATAATGAACATTTGGGAAAATGTACAAATATACAAACACAAAACAAACTAATACCTGAAAAAATACAAATCAATACAAAACAGGACACAATTTTCAAAGCACTCAACATCGAAAATACACAAAATACCAATATATACACCACAATCACACAATAATACCAGTTTAAAATAACAAAACCAAGAGGAAACCATAACAACAACCAACCGACACAAAAGTACTCCACAAGATTCAAAATTAAGAAGGCTGAGGATGGGAACAATAAGTTTCCCGAAACATGTTCCAAATAAGGGAAAAACATCTTGAGGTAAAGTTATTATAAATATTAAATATATTATGTAATTTAAATTTTATGTTATATTACCTCAAGATGTTATATTTTTCCTATTCGGAACATGTTTCGAGAGCTCCCGTGCTCTCATCTTCAGCCTTCGCGATCTTGCGTCTGGTGAAGTATTTGTATCGAAAATACACAAAATACAAACACACATACCACAATCACACACAATAATACAACTTTAAAAGACCAGAGACCAACAAGAAACCTTAATAGTATCCAGCCAACACACAAATACTTCACCAGACGCAAGATCGCGAAGGCTGAAGATGAGAGCACGGGAGCTCTCGAAACATGTTCCGAATAGGAAAAATATAACATCTTGAGGTAATATAAAAATAAATTTTAAATTACTTTATGTATATCAAGAAACGAACTGTAGCAGAAAATATATTATATATGCATCACGAAATGGACTGTAGCAAAAAGTGTTTGAATATTTATATGTGTATGTATAAAAACGAATTTATCTTGTGCAGTATTCTGTATTTGTCTGTCTCCGTTTGAAATTTACTTGGCGTTCAGCCTAGAGTAAACTGTCTCACTTTATAGCCGACAACAAATTGTCCATTTATTGTGATAAATCAAAACAAACCAGTGTCCTGATATTAAACTCATGTTTATTGCCGACAACATAACGTAACGACATCTGACCTACATCATGATGCATGTAACGTGTTCATTTCGACGTACACGTGGATTTAAATATACTGGAACTGACAGTTGGTACTCTTCCCGTTCTTAGTTCAATCCTGTTGTAAGCAAACCCACGTGGCACACCTGAAACGCTATTGGTCAGCGGCGTTGACACTGTTCACACAGTAATGTATTACGCGCATGTGCAGAATGCCTGTATAGTCATGTGAGAGTTATCTTACCACTTAAATCGGGGCACGTCGTTTTAAGACTCCTCCTTATCACTGTATTCTGAATCTTATTGAATTAATATGGAGCCAGTTGAAAGGATATGTTCAACGTCACAACACAACATTAGCTGTTTGATATAAAACAATTTATTGAGAAGGTGGTAAACGAAATAATGACGGACAAGTGGAGTCATTGTATGCAGCATATAATCAAGGAAGATGATAAGCTATGGAACTGGCCCACATTACCGACGTTGTTGGGGACAATGAACAATGTTATCAATAATAACGCTGACTCAAGTTATGATACAAGTTCAGGCACAAATATGGAAGCAGTGAATTAATCTCTGACAGCAACTGATAGCATTAAGTACACTGGTAATTATCACAACTTCTATTTTCGTTTTAAATAAACTTTACTTTTTTGTTTGTTGCGAAATTTAAACGGTTAATAAAAAAAAAAGCCAATAACTCGTGTTATAAAATGTTTCACTGTCGGTCTGACACAGTCACACACATTTTACTTTGTTCAGGACAAATTATTACAATTTACGTTTGTTTATACAGTATCAATATTATGTGTGCCCTGTCTGTACCCCTTCTGTCAGAGTGACATGCCTCTAATTGAAGCAACAAACAGCGTTTCAAATGTACCACGCCTGTCTGTTTACTTTATGATTAAAATAAGAACGGAAACAGTATAACAGTGTTGCCAATCCCATGGTATTTTATGGCTTAATTATTTTTAAAATGTTACATTTTTGGCGTAGCGTTTCCCCTTAAATATTAAGTGTTCGACGTAATGGTAGGTCCTCCAACTTGATCCGTAAGTTCCCACTTCCCAACTTGACCTATCGTTGGTTTCCTCCTTGCATTTCCAGTAGTTCGTTTTCTCCTTTGAGTCGTCCAACAGATAGGTTCTTTTTCTTCCAAGCCCTGAAGTCGCTTCTAGCTTTACCTCGACGATATCATGCTTCAGATAATTTCTTTTCTAATTATAAGTACAATACTACTGACTCGGATCACTAAGTTTTGTATTGGTAAAAATGTAAAATTGTTAACCTATAGCCTGAACCAGTTTTCGCTTATTATAAGCTTCGTCAGAGGCTGCCACTAGGCGACGCTGTCTGTCTTGTTCTTGGTGACGGCGCCGTCGTTTGAAAGATCGATGTTGTGTGTGTGCGGTGTGATATGTTCGAATAATACGTGTGATTTGAATTGTATCTGTTCGTATAGGATGTCGTTTTTATGTGTTTGTATATTTCTAGTTGTGTAAGAGTGTCTAGTTTTCGACCTTTTGTGTGTACATGTAGAATATCCATGTGCTTTTTATGTTTGTGTATGTTTGTAAACATACATTCTTCCAAAATGCGACATGTCACAAAATTACCCTTAACCTACTATTTGTCTAACTATTCCACATAAGAATCGCCTCACCGTTATCTTCACCTATGACATCCCACATCCTGAACAATGTGCCTCAGCTACACTCCACTCTCTGCCCTTCCATTGTTCCCATTACACCTGTGTCTCTTATCAGAACTGTTACGTCATTTCCTTCTGCTTCTCCACAATCGTCTCCTTTCTCTTATTATTATTTTCCAGAACACGTCAGTTTACCATTTTGACCGCATTCTCCTGTAATATAATATTTCAAATGTTCTATTCTACGTCAGTACAAATAAAACGTGAACATAACCGCCCATACTGTCTATCTAATATCTACGCGTATATAATATACGACCTAACCAACAACACTCTCACATACAAATGCTCTATAAAAAAAAAATTTCTTTAACCAGTACCACCTTCTGACCAACAATACTTTGTAACAACAATAACAATGCACTCCATCCAACACACCCAGTAATCATCAGAAACAATACTCTTAATAAAAATACTTCATAACTATCTCTTAAGGCTCGGGCACACAGAACACGGTCTGTCGCGGCGGGCAACGATGTGACTATGCCATACAGGATACAACAGCGGAATAGTGCCAGTGCAGTGTGTTCCTCTCTCGCGAAGAGATCGATTCTGCCCCATTTCATGTGCTCAAACTTCAAATAAGTTTTCTCAAGACAATATATTCTCATAGCCTATCTAGTGATGAGGAGACATTGCTTCTTATGTTTGCACTAAGCAGATGTTGCTGATGGTGCTGGGTGCTTGAACTACGTTGTTCAAGACCTGATGATGTCAGAGATGACGAAAAGCTTTGTCTAAACAAAAATTGTAGCAGTTTAGCAATTTTATAAAAGAAATAAAACGTAAAACGTTGCAGGTAAACTAGCCCTTCCCCTTAACCGATCTTCACCAAAATCAATGGGCCTTGAGTCCTCTATAACACAGGCACATATGTGAAAAATTATTTGATTGTGTTTGAATTTTCGGCAGTTATTGTTCGCCATAGAAAACATTCCACACACACACACACACTTTTTGGAAAATTATTTTTCTTCATGTTTTGAGGGTAGTACGATCATAATCAGCCCTTCTCTCGAACACGATTTATTTCGCGATCACCATACTTCCATTTCCTTAAGAAACATGGAAGTAAAAAAGGAATCACAATTTTGAAAAAAATTGTAAAATTCCGTGCCGGGTATTTTAATCCAAGCGTTCCTTATCCAACAGTACCCACACATTTCGTAACATATTTTACACGTACATACACGAAATTTGTACAAAATATGTGATTAAAATTTGAAAGTTTTTACCGCATTAGTTTCACGACCGAAATAAGTGTTCACCCAAAACTGATGAATATATAATAAGACAGAAGAGCACAAACGTCTTTCTTATACAAGGATTTTCAGAGGTATAATGAAAAACACATTTATTTTGGCTCGAAGGACGAAAACAAATCACAGTGGAATAAGACGCCTACGGTACGTCATACATACGTTCGAATTTAAGTGTGTTTTGATGATAAGGGTAAGTGGTGTGTGTGTAAGTCACCCTCCGTATTGGGGTAGATATAATCTTGACTGACGCAGATTAATGTCTGCTGGAGTTATCAAAACTATGCGAACACTACCAATACTGTAGAATCGTTCTGTAATTATTGGTGACGTGAATAAGGACTTGGCTTTCGGAAAGTTGTACTTTGTGTGTGTGTGTGTGTGTGTGTGTGTGTGTGTGTGTGTGTGTGTGTGTGTGTGTGTGTGTGTGTGTGTGTGTGTGTGTGTGTGTGTGTGTGTGTGTGTGTGTGTGTGTGTGTGTGTGTGTGTGTGTGTGTGTATGTGTGTGTGTGTGTGTGTGTGTGTGTGTGTGTGTGTGTGTGTGTGTGTGTGTGTGTGTGTGTGTGTGTGTGTGTGTGTGTGTGTGTGTGTGTGTGTGTGTGTGTGTGTGTGTGTGTGTGTGTGTGTGTGTGTGTGTGTGTGTGTTGGGGGGATATAAAACTAGATTTGCCATGTGCTCGGCTATAACTCCTTATCGCTGTCGGTATGCCGGCTCGGTGGGCGGGGTTGGACCTCGCCCCCTCGGAGACCTCTCAAATTGCATGTACTTTATTTCCAACTGCAACGGACGAATCGACGGCGATCCATCAAGCGGTGGCTCGGGGCGGCTGCCTTCAGGGAGTCGGAGAAGTAACGCTGCTCACTTCGTTTGGCTGGCGGCTCTTTATCATTGTGTGCGCACCACTGTATCATGTAAATTACTTCTGTCTACGTTTCGGATTCTGAAATGTGGCATTGTTAGTGTGCGTATTTTTCAAGAGAAGATAAAGAAAATGGAATAAAACGCGTGCTCTTTCTACAGGACTGGAACTCCTTGATCTTTCTTCTTAGTCACTGTACTTCATCTTGAAGCCATGCGTGTTCTTTGTCCATGGGACAATTTAGAATAGTAAGGAGTTCATTCACTACTCAGCAGTATCAGGGGGCCGGATAATTTAAGACTCGATTACCTCCTGTAATAATCCGAAGTTAAACCGAACCAATATCATTTCATCCTTTACGTCCTTAATTTCGTGGATACATCTGCCGTCCACCAGGAGTTTTTGTCGATCTTCTGGTCCAGATGTTTACTGTTCTAGCCAAGAGGATCGTCTCGGGTAGGGTATGGCTCTTCGCCACGTAATACGTCTTGCCGTAAGTGCGAGTCTGGAGGTAACATCAAGTCACTCGATGCAGAGGACCTGTGAGTATCTGAGTCCACCAATCAACCCGGGATAAAGAGAAATTAAGATATATATTGTTATGATCCCCACGCTGAATAATTAACAGCTACATCTATCATTACCTTGCGCGAAATGTGGAAAGTAGTTTCTCTTGCAACTTATTTGTTTTTAACATGATAATGTTTTTAGGCTGGGGGTCATTCCACAAAATACGTGATGCAAAATGTGTAACGTCATCGAAAAATGTAACGCTCCAGGTGATGTTAACAATACATTTTTTCCACACTTTCGATTCCCCACAGTCTAGAAATCTTATTTTTAAAGCGTAAAAACATGATCATGCTTCGATGTTTCGGTTTCGTCGAAATTCTTTAAACAGTTTATATTGCCTTAAGTTTACACACACACTTTTTTTTTTTTGGTAGGACGCTTTTCAAGACTTTTAGGTCGAAACTTTAGAACAGGCTTAACCCTTTCAGTATTTAGGTCTCGACATTTCTTAGAAATAAGACAGAGACATTAGCAAAAAATGAAATAAATTTGAAAGAATATATGGTACAGTTATAAGAAATCTTAAAAATAAAACAGTTAAAGACACGCAGATAAATTTTATAATGTAATGGGAGTTCCACCTACTGCTGTATGGTTCTAAACGTTGGGCACCTAGGAAAAGCGATCTTAGATAGTGTCGTCAGAAGTGAATTTCCTTACGTCAGTAAAATGCTGTGTTAGGGGACGCAGGATAAGAAATATAACCGTTTCAAAGGAATAATACGTTATATCGTATGCACTACAGACAGAAATGTGTAGAGAAAGATGGAAACGATAAGTATCCAAAATGCAAAAAGAAAGAAAATCGAAGCAGGCCTTGTATAATTACGCGATAGACAGAAAAAGCGTGGAAAGACCGAGGATTATATGGTGAAGCCGGTACAGACAGAATTGCACAACCCTGGAAACACAAAAGAAGAGATTTTTTTCAAACCTACTACTTTATAAAAAAAAAACATAAAAGAAAGAACAACGGCTGTGGATTCATAGTAGTTAGCGAAAATCTTGGGTAGAGTTAAGCTTCTCGGGGAAAACGTTTTATCAAGGTTTCTATGATCCGAACGTTTAGGAACAGCTAAGGTAGTAATTATACGGTTAACCCAAAATATAAAAATTATCAATATAAATACTGTACTTTTCGGGCTGTCAGGCCATGTTGGTGAAAGCAGACGTTTCAACCACTCTCCATCGGTGGCCACCTTCAGTGCCGGAAGGATTAAAAATACTGACGGAGACCATTGTGCTGGCTGAGCCCACAGTGCGCACTGCCTCAGTCACAGTATTGTGGTGTTACTGACAGAGAGCGTTGTCAGTACTTTTTAGTCATTCAGACCCAGAAGATGGCCACCAATGCAGTCGTCGAAATGTCTGATTTTACCAACATAGGTCCACGGCCTGCTGAATATCCGGAAAGTAGTTATAATGCCGGCTGTAAGAGTTCAAGGAATCAGTATAAATATTATGTTTGTAATAGAGCTCTTGCCGCAGGGACCACAGATGCTGCTGGATATTTAGGGTGTACCCGTCCGTGGAAGACTACCTCACTGCGAATTCATTCTTTGGATTTATATCTTATAATTTGTTTGTCGATCTTACTAAAGTGCTTAGGTATGCCTTATTAATCTGGTTTAGTAACAATTTTTTATCGGCAGTCCTTGTTACTTTAAAACATTTCTTATGTGTTTCACCTACAGCGCTTTAAGATCTGCCCGTCTCAGCTTTGTTTGCGACACAGTGTAGCTGCTGCCGTTATCAAACCACCTACTAATTCTCATTTCTATTCTTCTTTTCTTCTTCTTCTTCTTCTTCTTCTTCTTCTTCTTCTTCTTCTTCTTCTTCTTCTTCTTCTTCTCCTCCTCCTCCTCCTCCTCCTCCTCCTCCTTCTTCTTCTTCTTCTTCTTCATTCTTCTTCTTCTTCTTCTTCTTCTTCTTCTCTTCCTTCTTCTTCTTCTTCTTCTTC